>OX940976.1:23667228-23707228 GCA_954871275.1 Leptopterna dolabrata
GATAACACTGAAATCCTACCCAACAAATTTCAACAAGTACATGCATAAATAGTTGACAATAGATGATAACTTGCAATTTGTTTATAGACTGTCCATTACTCGCGCTGACACAAACACGAATCATGTTAACCATTATACTCATAGAATACCAACTTGAGCATCTGAAAGTGCGCCGAACCTTTCTGGGATGGACGAAATCCTCTCCTGTCCGACACTACACGGTGTCCGTAACTAAATTCCGTTCTCTACTACACAGCACACCTCTTAAGACTGCCGCAACTTATTACTGAAAAGCGAACTACCCTAAACCCCTAACAGAAACCCTGGTATGCCTAATAAGGCGTACTAACCTTAGATGAACCATGGATGAATAAACGGGGGAAACGAAGCCAAAAAATATCAGCACTTCAGAGTGTTTTTGGAGGTTATACCTTATTTAACATCGTAAGAGCAGGGAGATAAATAATCATCCCAGATTCCGATCTTTCTAGAGGTACTTCGATACATAAAGCCTTCATAAATCGAGTTATGAGGACGAAGTGAAGATAGATAAGTACGACTTAACTTCGGAGTCGTTAGGCGCTGTAGACTGGAAATCCCGTAAGAATTACGAAAACAAACGAAGAGAAGGACTCAACCAAACAGAAGAGGAACAGATATCGGCAACTGAAGGAAATCATTAGTCGGGTCATGAGTAAACGATCAGAAGGGGAACACATGGAAGTTTCGTTCCAGTACATATTTCTTCTTGAAACATTCAAGCACAAATCAACACTATAGGTATATACCTAGAGTATATACTCTTACATATTATAATATGTAACAGCTGATTCCGCGTTTTGAAAAAAAAAAATATCTTTAGCACTGTTCCCTATAAATAATTGTTTTAACTCGTCGAATGAATTCTGCCTTTCTGGAGGATGAATGGTAATTTGAAATGTGACCTCAAGGTATTAGGGTTTTTAGGTATTCCGAAGTAAAGAAGAATTACTGTCATTCCAATACACAATAGTGAAGAACGTACACGCCTTCATTTTCAATTTCCCCTAAAATTTAGACTGAATGGCTATTCCTGGAGGTTTACATTTTGGAATTTGGATGGTAGAATCTTGACAAAGGATGCGTGGGACGAAAAAACGCTGCAAATTGTTACCTACACAACGGTTTATAATTTTCGTGTATCTGATTCCGCATTGAAGAAAACATGTATCTTTAGCAATTTTTACGTTTTATGAGAACATACAGTAGGTAGATTATATTGGCTCCCACCACATGACTAATATGAACGAGGGTGAATATGAACTACATGATTCACCTCATGAGGATTAACAGGATGTGCCTACCATAAAAATTAGAAATGGAAAACGTGCTGTTTTAATGTTACTACAGCCAGCAGTTCTGTTATTGCGTATGAAATGAGCGCCGCCTTTTGATCAAAACTGAAATGTTGCATCATTGATCAGGAAACCCATATAACTGATATCGGCTCAACATATCTTTAAAACGAAAGATTATACAAGGTTCATCCGATCTATATTTATGTTACCGGCAAAGTGTGAAATAAGGCATAGCATACAATGCTTATAGGCAATGTAAGCAATAAAAGGGCCAGGCAATGTATGAAACAAATTTCATTACATAATCTGCCTAGGAATTGTATACAATGCCTTACTTCACACTTTGCGGGAATATATATATATATAAAAACTGCCGTAAACGGCGCAAGATATCAACCTCTCCATCAAGACCTAGCAGTGTTGCGGGTTTTACATATGCCTGCAATCGCCGAAGCCCATAACACTTACCTACATACTCACATAATTATAATAATATATACTATAATTGAAATAGACTACCGAAACTGTAAATCGACTGAAAAAAGTTTGCTGGTGCGAAAAATACAATATACATAAAAATTATATACATATATACCTATGCATATACATAGGTATACAATTATATCAAATTCTGTGAGAACTCATGTTTGCTATCTTTCCTTCCACCTGTCATCAAAATTCAGTTACCATATCACTGCAGTGTTTTCGCATTTTCATGTTTTGATTGTATACAATGATACAACAGAAAAATTCGCAAACCGAACGTTTGAAGTTGAGAAATTCAGGGCAATGGAAAATATTTATCGGATGCTAGGAAAGTTAACCGTATCGTATCGATAGGTAAACATCCTTTTCTAAGAAGTATTTCGAAGAGCTGGTACTCACTACTGTATTCGTATTTGGTTTAGAAATAATGTTATTGGCTGAAAGGTGAGAGAGCTACATGATTCGGAGGCTCTTTGAGTAGAGGCGGGTACTCAACGTCAACGAGGGAGGGAATGAGGGGCACTGGATTCTACTGAAGAAGGCATTGATGTGCCACGTGAATGAAGAAAAAGGAGAAAAGCAAGAGAAGCTTGGAAAGGAGTAGGTGGACTGCGATAACATTGTGGTACCATATCGGAGGAGGCCAAAGGTAAACAAACGGTCTGCCTTAACAAACTGACTCCGAGCTCCTAAACGTTACCGTTCCTACACCCACGCCACCAATTCTCCGCTTCAATCGCCCTCTATTCAAACCGGGTGAGACCCCCAAAGGATAGAGGCAATAAATCTTGTAAGGTTTGCGGTTTCCAAGCTTGACGAAAGAGTGGATTTCCGAGCAAGGACCTTTTCAACGGTACGAATTCCCCACATGGCAAATTTCACAAGCTGTACTGCTCAATAATTCACGAAACCACATGAGTAATTACGGTAGTAAATTGAAGGTAGCCCAATTTATGATTCTGGCGAAGTAGAACTCACGAGAACAAAAACACCTAATCCATGGAGCACAAGACTAAGGGCCGGTTTATATCACATTCGCAAGCCCGATTAAAGCCTAAGTCAAATCTCTGATTATCTCTCGCATTCCATAAAATAATTATGCGTCATTCTAGTTGATACCTGTTGATGCACCATAACTATAGGTGCATTTACTGCATCTATACATTGATGTCTGCTAATAACACAATGAAAGTCAAACAACTAAACGCAAACCGGAAATTCCAAATGGAACAATTAGTATCTCAGGTTCTCAGGTTGTAGAAATAGCGGAAGTAGGAAGTGATGTTTACATAACATTAAAGCTCAGTATGAAACTAAAACCACTGTTAAGCTGGACAAGCTTGAACTTGAATTCCGCACGCAACACTATTTCAATCTCGTTTTTGAGAAGAGAGGTGAAAACATGTTGGATTGAATGTAAACTAAAATACACTGCCAAGGTGATGGCACAGGAGCTTCCTCGTCACAATCAGAGTGACCCATTATAAAATAGAACAGACTCGGAAGCAAAATAACATAACATTACATTACATTACATTACATAACATTGCATAACGTTAAATATACATATTACATAACATTACATTACATTACATAACATTACATAACATTACATGAAATATACATATTATACATAACATGACTTCCATAATACATTACGTCCATTATACATAACTAGCCTGACCGCTCGCTTCGCTCGCTATCCGAGATTCGCTGTACGCAGTATCGTGGAACCAACAAACGACGGAAAAATCCCATACCCTACCGGGTATTTGTGCCCAATTTTATCAAAATCCGTCAAGCCATACAGGAGTTGACCATGGTCGACCATATTTCCGCTATGGTCAGGGAATTAAAAATGCGCCTACGTTCAACTTGGGAGGCTACCGGATATTGGTGCCAAATTTGGTCGATATCCGTTGAGCAATTCGGGATTCGACCATGGAGGGGCCCATGGATGCGCTAAGGTCGACCGCGGGGGTAGTCCGAAAGGTCGATCGTAGATAGAATTTCACGTAGATTACGAATACGCGATAAAAAATAGGGGTTACCATTTCAATTAACGAAGTTGACCATGGTCGACCATAGTTCCGCTATGGTCAGGGAATTAAAAATGCGACGTTGCACAACTTGGGAGCCTACTGGATATTCGGGCCAAATTTGGACGATATCCGTTGAGCAATTCGGGATTCGACCATGGAGGGGCCCATGGATGCGCTATGGTCGACCGCGGGGGTAGTCCGAAGGGTCGATCGTAGATAGAATTTCACGTAGATTACGAATACGCGATAAAAAATAGGGGTTACCATTTCAATTAACGAAGTTGACCATGGTCGACCATAGTTCCGCTATGGTCAGGGAATTAAAAATGCGACGTTGCACAACTTGGGAGCCTACTGGATATTCGTGCCAAATTTGGTCGATATCCATCAAGCCATTCAGGAGTTGACCATGGTCGACCATAGTTCCGCTATGGTCAGGGAATTAAAAATGCGACGTTGCACAACTTGGGAGCCTACTGGATATTCGTGCCAAATTTGGTCGATATCCGTCAAGCCATTCAGGAGTTGACCATGGTCGACCATAGTTCCGCTATGGTCAGGGAATTGAAAATGCGACGTTGCACAACTTGGGAGCCTACTGGATATTCGTGCCAAATTTGGTCGATATCCGTCGAGCCGTTTGGCCGTGCATAGAAGGACAGACAGACAGACAGAGCGCATGCGCAGGGCGAACCGCTGGCTCTATCATGTTGAAATTTATATGGGACCTCAATGGGCCCTACCCGCTTAATCCCTGAGAATTACATTGAAATTGGGTGAAATCTTTGGTTACTACGGCTGTAACAAGGAAATTGAATCTATTTCACGCCAGCGCATGCGCAGAGCGCACCGAGGGTCCGATCATGCTGAAATTCATACTGGAACTCACTAGGCCTTGTCCAAACAACCCTTGAAAATTTGAGCGAAATTGAATCAAAATTGTGAAAGTTATGCGTGTTTGTTGAATTTAACGTTAGCGCATGCGCAGGGCGTACCGCTGGATCAATCAGGTTGAAATTTGTATGGGACCTCAAGGGGCCTTATCCGCACCATCCCTCGAAATTTGAGCTGAATCAATTCAAAATCGTGGAAGTTATGGCTGTAACAAGGAAATGCGGACAGACTCACAGACTCACAGACTCACAGATTCACAGACTCACAGACTCACAGACTCACAGACCGACAGACACGGAACCAAATTTGTTCAGTAGGCTTTGAAACGCAAAATGCAAGTGGAAATTTTGATTTCTGAAGACAAAAATTTTTTGGCTCACGAAAGTGAACACAAGGCTTCCGCTGCTTCGCAGACTCGGAAGCAATAAACCTAGATCGCCACACTTCCCTTTGGGAGTTTAGATCGGAAGAGGATGCGCGTGGCCCTGAATCTTTGGTTTATGATTCTGCCTGGACATTCACATTTAAACACAGGGAGACGACCGCTTTTCGCTTTCTTAACGTTGTCTATGTATTCAAATATTTCTGGAACTAAGTTAAAGGTACGTAAACAAGAAAAATCTATCAAGAATGAGGCACTAAATTATGTAACCAAATCGATGGAACAGGCCACATTCTGCAGAAGACTGCCATGAAACTTCCTTGAAGACCAAACCGCTGAAACGTAATCGCAACGATTCCAATGTTAGATAGATACAGCCGCGAACGTTGTATGCAAATGGGCGGACCTTTTTATTACGCCGAGTTAAGAACTCCCTAACCGGGATTCCGGTAGTTACCTCAACGGTAGATCCTGCTCACAAAGGTTGGTCACAGAGTACAATGACTGCCCTCGTTCCGAGATTAGCCACACAAACGCAATTTCCATTTCCGGGGCAATTCTATATACGGTGCCCATAGACACTGACAGTTGAAATTATGACGCGAGTTATTATTACTGAGCTTTTGAAATCCAGAAAGAAGAAGCGTATCCATAATTCCTCATGAACAAGCAAAAATTGTTCAAGAAGATACAAATTTTTATAAAAAACTGTTTCAACTCGTCGAATGAATTCTTTCCGAATCCTTTTCTCGAGGGGTTTTTAGGTATTCCGAGGTACAGAATATAATTTTATTTTCAATATATGTATAACAGTAAAGAATGTGCACACCTTCACTTTGAATTTTCCAAAAAATTGAGACTGAATGGCTATTGGGTTTGCATTTTGGAATTTGGATGGTATTACCTTAATAAGGGGCGCGTAGGATGAAAAAACCCTGCAAATTATCAAACAACGGTTTATTTTTTTCCTGTAAGTATTTATAAGTATCTCTTCTGCGTAGATCAACGACATCCAGGAAAGCCCTAAATCACGTACCGGAGCCGGTCGGGTAATTAACGTATCATAAATATGCATTTTCCCACAGCCTCATCTCCACCCCACGAAACCCTCATCACATTTTTCTAATTCTTATGGTAGCGGAATCCAAGTAAGACCTTCGGCATATTCCCAAACTGTCATCTAGCTTGGGCGATTCGTTTGATCGTGAACAACAAACTTCTACCTAACACGAAACAGGTAGGAACCACTTATCCAAAAAATCCTAAATAACTACATATATAACTTCTTGAAATAAAATAATATCACAATAAACTCATGCCTAATTAAAATAAGCTGTTTCATATCAATGATTAGCTGGGCTAGAGCTATTATGCATACCGTATGATTCCGCACATTTTAAAGAAGCTTTTCGGTTCAAACCTCAGGGACTAACTGTGAAAGAACGGTTGGACATACAATACACCGGGTGGTCTAAAAAATTCCTATGTTTGGATCAATTTAAACATAAGGCCTCGGCCACTTCCGAGGGGCCGAGCCTAAAACTGAGCAGCACAAAACGCCGAGTTTCGGGGACCAATTACACCCCAAATGGGACCTAAAAACATTATTTATTTAATTTTGGCCCGTGGTAACTAAGGAAAGGGCCAAGTACAGCGAACGACGGACGGACAGAATTGTTTTTAAAATTCCATTTTCGCATTCCACGCAAACCATCAAATGGGGGGGGGGGGGGTTAAAATTTATTTTTCATGCTTGATTCCAGAAGTTTATACCGATTTTAAAAGAATAAACCAAAAATTTCTGTGCGCCTGCGAACGGGTGTTGGTACCACCCCAAAAACGACCCTTTACCCCCAAAAATTTCTGTCCGTCCGCCGTACACCGTACTTCGCACTTTTCTTCGTTACCAAAATTAATGAAATTTGGTTTGTAGGTCCCGTTTGGCGTCTAGTTGGTCCGCGAAGCTTGGCGTGAAAAATAGGGGTTGAAATTTTTCTCAAAGTAAAGAATTTTGTTAGAACACCCGGAGCATTGTACGACCACTCGACCAGCCGTTCGTTTGCACCGAAAAGCTTCATCAACATGATCGTGAATGAAAATGGTATAAATCCTGTCTAGATATAACTGCTAGGGAACATAATCACAGATTATATTCTGATGTTTTCTTGCAGATTATATCCTGAAGGAAGTTGAGTTAGTTGTCCTGTGATATTATTTCATTTTTTGAAGAATGATGGCTCTTTTGGATTTTGTTGATAGGTACTTTTGTAACTTGAAGACACGTTATGATTCGTGAATAACAACAAATAATTTGTTAATGATTGATTCAGTGAATCTCGCGCAAATTTATGAAAATCTAATTCCCGGGCTGCCGCAGCAGTACCTTATGCTTCATGAATAACAGTGAAAAATTAATTATTGCATATTTGAATCCCGCGCATTTTCATGAATGTGTAACTCCCGGGCCAGCTCCAGTACTCGATTTAGGACTTTCCTGAGGGGGGGACCTCTAGGGTAGGTATTGACCATAGAAAACAGGGGTCTACGTAGAAGGGGCATCTATACAGGCAAATAAATAAACCTTTGTGTAATAATTTGCAGCGGTTTTTGGTTTATTATTTTCAATAATGAACCATTGGAATCGAGCATGAAAAAAAAAATTCTTACCCCCCCTCAAAATTTGATGGTTTACGTTTCAAGGTATGTAGAATCCAAAACTGCAATAAAAATATTTCTGTCTGTCCGCCGTACGCCGTACGCCGTACGCCGTACGGGCCACTTTTCTTAGTTACCATGAAAAAAAATTGATGAAATTCGGGTTATAGGTTCCGTTCGGCGTCTAGTTGGTCCTCGAAGCTCGACGTTACTGTGAGTCATCTCTAAGGGGTTCAAAATAGGGGTTGAAATTTTCAAAACGCCTATACCATTTTTTTACGTAAATATTTTTACGGTTTTAAATAGTTCTTGAACTTGTGAGTTTTTTAAGACCATCCGGAGCATCGTACGTCCAGCCGTTCGTTCACAGTAAGGCCCCGAAGTTTGCACCGACAGGCATTTTCGACTCCAGTGTGAATGAAATTGTATACAATTCAAACCAAATCTCGTAACCAGAGACGCGCCCACAATAGGAATTTGTGAATACGGCCAATCATTGGTAGGGATCACCTGATTATATTGGCGGAGTATGAAGTCGAGTTGGTTGTTCTGTGATATTATTTAATTTGAAAAATGATGGCTCTTTTGGAGTTTGTTGGTAGGTAGTGAAACTTGGACAAACGTTGAGGTATTATTGATGGGTAAATTATTACTACGGTAAATCATTACTCAACGGTAAATTATTACACAACGGTTCATTATACCATCTACGTAGAAGGGGCTGGAGTTTGTTGGTAGGTACTTTTGCAACTTTTTTCACTCCTCATCAACAATTTCTTTTCAGAACTTCATTATGTGTGTTCCTTTTTGTTAGGTACTGTTTGTCATCGGCAGAATTATTTTAGCAACATTTAACTCGTGATTTAGGTAGGTACCTAGTAACGAGTACGGGGTTAGGTACTAACCTACGGAGGGTCTGCGATCTACATAATATTGCATAGAATAGTACATATTATATTATATAGACGGGTTATCTATACATAGAGCTGTGATCTGTAACAGAAGGGTATTCTATACAAAATAATAAACCGTTGTGCAGGGATTTGCAGCGTTTTTTCTCCTATTTCACAAAGAATCTACCATCCAAATTCTGAATTTTAGGTCCAATGGAATCGTCATGTCCAATTCACGATTATATAAACGGCATTATCCAACATGATTATGAAGGGGTCACAAAGATATTTCCGCATAGATACTTCCTATCAAAAACGAAGTCGCATAAAAATAACCTGTTGAACTGAAGCAAGTGGTGAGTGATCCCGTGATATTCAACGGCTTCCACCTCCATGTATTCTGAAAGGCACGAAACCCCGGGATAATTCCAAGAAGCCAGTTTTGGGTTTGCTAACTCCATGTCACCGTATAGTGTAGTGTGACAAGGAGCGTGACTCGAAGCTTAATCGGTTGCTAAATTCAAGTTTCACCCATGGGCAATGTTTCGACTCGCTCTTGTCAGCGGATACAAACATCAAGTCGACGTTTAGAATGAATGAACGAGACAGTGGCGCACGTGAGTTTTAACAATGCACTTTTTGAAGAAACCGGCTTCACGAGGAATATTACGGAAAGGGAAACAAATGAAGTGAATTCTTCGGGCATTTCATGTAGCGTTACCAACCAAACGCGTTCTTAGCCACTCCAGGTATGAGTAATTACATAACATAAATATAAGCTTACATTATTATACCTAGATACACACAGCGTTGCAAGGCATCAACATAGAACGATAATTACCTGATTAGTTGGTAAACTATAGAGATATTGTGTATGAACGAAGACATAAATGTGGGCGAAGAATTGTCCTGTCATTTCAAGATAATGCAAATTACTACTGAAATAAGTACACTATAGTATATGAAATGGCTCCTTATTGAGATTTTAACGAAGGGTTTCGGTCATTTCAAAGTAGGTAGGTAGGTACCTGATAAAGAAGATAAGTAACTAACTTACAAACAGGGTGTACCACCAAATACAATTACCCTCTGAAAAGCCGTTTCGAGAGGGGAAACAACTATAAATGACTAAATGGATGCGAAAAACTCGAATCGAAATTTCATGAGAATGGCGGGAAACAATCGAAATTTGACTCCAACATCCTCTTCCTTTTTCTAACTGACGCTGGAATCTCAGCTTTTTAGGTTTCTATTGGTTTTCTGGAAAAAAAGTTGCGCAGAATGGAAAAAACTTGGAAACTATTTATCTTGTAAGTGCCTGTTGTTTTCAACGGTTGAAAACGGAAAGAAATATCTAGTTTATAGAAGGAAAAAATGAAAATACGGGAAATTCTTGTTGAATATTCCAGCCATTCAGCATGATTGAATTAGTAAATTTATTGCCTGAGTAATGCACCAACTTGAGCTAGGTACACACTTCAATGTACTAAACCATTAAGCATCTGCCATAAAACCATGAACATTCAAATAGTAGTCTTTTATAGTAGCCAGTACGCAAACATAAAATATTAAAACTTTTGTTAATATTATTTATTTTATGGAATAAGTACGGAATCAATTTCAACTTTCGGCAATAAATTTTTAGTTGGAATCAAACTCACATAAAATTTTACATCCAATTATGGGTGCAAAAATAATTTTGAATACTGATATAATATTTTTCAGTCGCAAATCATCTTCCAGTACCATTTTTGGTTATATGATATGAGTATACTTTATTTTACTTATACTTTTTTTTCAAACAAATTTTAACGATTGTTGAAATGACCCATCAAAAACAAAATTTTTTCCAACGGAACTCATCCTTTCGTAAGCAATACCTAACTTTTCGGCGTAAGATATCAACAATTTTATTAATCATTTCAATTTCGGAAACCGTTTCTACCCAAAATCAAGGGCGCCAAAATTTCAAACATTTTGTATCTGATACACCCCGCGTTTATATAGCACAATGTGTAGGTTCCTTGATGAGTAAATACTAAGAAGGCAGTAGTGGAAATTGACGAAATCTTAAACGGAAACAATGACTGAGTGGCACCATAATGACAATAATGCCATTGATGGAAAAGATTTAAGCAGTTACAATTTAAGGAAATGAAGTGTCCCAGAGTTTCTACTTACAAACCGGAGCAATACTTCAGCATGTCTATGGCTATTCTCCATCTCTCGAACTTACCTGTGAATGGAACACATTATAAGATGGAGGATAACTTCTTATTTTCATTCACAAAAGAATCATGCACTTATCAAATAAACGAAAAATAAATAAAGCGTGACATTATGTAACGAGTAACAGCGGACTAGTGCGTAGTTGCTGTTACTTGTGTTTCGAATGACTAGGAATCGGATGGGTTACATGAACTTCCTTGACTAGCTACGTTTCAATACTTATTCAGATTTTCCCCTTTAAACAAAAAACTCCCTCTTAAAAACTTAGTGACTTTCTAAATGAGAGGTAACAGCTAAGGTTATCATCAGGATATACAACTTTTCCCTTCGCCTCGGGAATTACCTCATGCGGTATCATCCACCGATTCACAACGATTTCCCCCTTCACTCGATGGATAAACAAAGATGTCCACATAAGAGTTCAAAAGCAACAACAACAACTTTATTAAGAAAATATGGATTTATGCATCAAATATGCATTTTAAATATTTTCTAAATAATGTCCTAAACACCCACGTTGAGAATTTTTGCCAACTTTCATTATTTGGTTTATTATTTTCAATAATGAACCTTTGGAATCGAGCATGAACACAATTTTTACCACCCCCACCCCCACCCATCAAATTTTATGGTTTCCTTTCAAGGTACGGTAGAATCCAAACGCTGCAAATTATTACACATCGGTTCAGTAAGTATATATACCTTTACCCTTCTTTGTAGACCACTGTTTTCTGTATCACGGAAAAACTAGTTCTTCTCCAACCTCCGAGCGAGTAACATCGGTCGGCGTTCTCGAGAAAAGTAAACAGTTTATAATTCTCATCGTGCCGGGTGAAAATGATTTTACGGTAGTGATGGACGAGGAAAGAAGCGATGGCGAGACGACGATCGCCGAAATTGTTGACAAAACAAAACTGGCGGTTGTGCAACACAGAGCCGGTACCGCCGCGTTCCGGATTCAGGACGAGCATGTCAACACTGCATTTGGTGAGCTCTACAATATTATTATTTCATTGTGCGAATATCTTAAGCAAGCTGATCAAAAAATTGAAGATATGAACCGCGAAATTAGTGAGTTGAAGTCAAATCAACCTCCAAAACAAAATGTTGCTAATCATCCTAGCAACCAGCAAGATGAATATCTCACAGACGAGGAAGAACTAGAAAGAGAGACAAATTGGGTTCTGAAAAAGAAGTCAAAAGCAAATAAGAAACGAAAAGCGAACGAATCTCCCGAGGTTCCAAAAATAGCCCCTGTTTTACAAAAATCTGACAAAAAGAAGGATCATCCCCCACCACCAATCAATGTTACTGGAGTTAAAGACTTCACAGTAATAAGTGCATTAATTAACTCAGTAGTAACAAACACGAATTGGAAAGCTACTACACTTAACAACAATGTCTGTAAAATAAATGTGCCCGATGGGGACTCATATAGGGCAGTATCCAAAAAGCTAAATGAAGAAAATATACGCTGGTATTCATTTGAAAACAAGCATGAGAGGCCTACTAAAGTGGTGGCGAGAGGACTCCATCCATCATGTCCACCTGAGGATATCATAGAGGACCTAAAAAATAAAGGGTTCAAAATATTGGGAGCAACCAATTTACTAAAAAAAGAAAAACTAACAAACGACCAAGGAGAACAAACTTCCTCTATGAGAGGCCTCCCATTGTTTGTTCTAACGTTTGACAAAGAGGAAAAAATTGAAGAGATATTAAAAATTAATGCCATAGCTCATTTAAAGGTCAAGATCGAACATTTAAGAAAGACCTCCAACAAAATCCCGCAGTGCAAAAAATGCCAGGGCTTCAATCACACTCAGCGATACTGTCAAATGGATCCCAGGTGTGTGAAATGTGCTGGAAAGCATACCACTAGTACCTGCACAAAAAATAAGGACACACCTCCAAAGTGCGTGAACTGTAAGGAAAACCATCCAGCAAACTATCGGGGATGTGAGGTAGCACTAGAACTTCAGAAACTCCGAGATAAGTCGAAAAAGCCTCAAAACCTAAATACTGAGGAGAGAAGGGGAAGCATATCTCAGAAAAAAATTAGCCTAGTCCATAATAAAGAGGATAAAAATTATCTTACTTACGCCCAGGCTCTTGGCAAAGGTAAACCCCTGCCAAAAGCGAAACAATCGGTAGAAGAAATCCTGACACTCATTCTAAGCAGGATGGATGAGCAGAATAAAGAAAACAAAGCCTTGCTCAAACGAGTGAATAGGCTAGAAAAAGATATCGCTAAAAGATGAATGGACCAAATACTCTACGAATAGCGACATGGAATGCAAATGGCCTTGATCAACGAATTCCAGAACTGGAATTCTTTATGAATAACGAACATATAGATATTTGTTTAATATCTGAAACTCACTATGTTCGATCATCGTTTGCAAGAATTAAAGGGTTCTGTCTCTATCACTCTATCCATCCTGCTGATCGGGCGCGTGGAGGAGCAGCTATTATTATAAAAGAAAATATAAAACACTATGAACAACTCAAAATCGAGGAAGACAAAATGCAAGTAGCATCAATAAAAGTGTATATGAAGAATCGTGAAGTAAGTGTTGCTGCAGTTTACTGTCCCCCACGATACTCACTGAAAGAAGAAGATTACAAAAATCTGTTCAATGATATTGGACACGTATTCATTCTGGGAGGTGATTTCAACGCCAAACATGAATACTGGGGGTCAAGGGTACAAAATCCCAAGGGAAAGGAATTGTTTGTAGCGGGACGAGAATTTCATTGCGATTTCCACTCAGGAGGAGGGCCTACATACTGGCCTACTGATATAAAAAAAGTTCCAGACTTAATAGACTTCTTTGTTGTGAGAGGGCTTTCAAGTAACTACATTCATACCGAAGACAGTGATGGTCTGATGTCAGATCACTCACCAGTAATCATCTCAATCAGTGAATCAGTGATATTGAAAGATGCAACACCAAAACTAAGCAGCAAATACACGAACTGGGAACTGTTTAGAGAAAATCTAGACGAGAAAATCAATCTGAATGTGCCACTTAGCACCCCTAACCAAATAGAGGGAGAGGTGGATATTTTCCTAAGCAACGTCCAACAGGCTGCATGGGCTAGTACGCCAATGAATCAGAAAAAAACCACTCAACAAACAAACTACCCTATTGAAGCGAGGGAACTAGTGAAGGCAAAAAGAAGAGCTAGGAGAATCTGGAAGAGAAATCGTACACCCGAAAATAAGAAAAACTTGAATAAACTTTGTAACGAACTGAAAGTATTGATGAAAAAAATTAAAAATGAGACATTAGCCTTATATCTGCATAGCCTGACGCCTGAAAGTGATACTGAGTATTCCTTATGGCGAGCTGCAAAAGGGTTTAAGCGACCTAAAGTACTAATATCTCCAATCAGACAGGAAGATGGAACGTGGGCCAGAAGTGCAAAGGAAAAAGCAGATCTCTTCTCAAAGTACCTTGAGGACACATTCAAACCGTTTCCAAGGCAGACTGCAGGAGAAAGTACAGCGGAAGTTGAAAAAGTCGATGAGTGTGAAATACGACCGGTCACACTACCCGAAATAAAGAATGAAATCAGGACCAAGATCAATCCGAAAAAAGCCCCTGGATATGATATTATAACTGGGAAAATATTGAAGGAATTACCTGAGAAAGGTTTCCTGAAATTATTGCATATTATCAATGCTTCATTCAGGCTAAAGTATGTACCAAGGCAATGGAAGGTAGCTGAGATCATTATGATACCAAAACCAGGCAAGCCTACTGATGACAAGAAGTCCTATCGACCGATTTCGCTATTGCCAGTAATATCTAAGCTTTTTGAAAAATTACTTCTCAAACGGCTGAAACCTATTATCGATGAAATAAACCTGATTCCCTCACACCAATTTGGATTTAGAGAACAACATTCTACG
Organism: Leptopterna dolabrata; assembly: GCA_954871275.1. Lineage (NCBI taxonomy): Eukaryota > Metazoa > Arthropoda > Insecta > Hemiptera > Miridae > Leptopterna > Leptopterna dolabrata. The sequence continues at coordinate 23,682,066 of OX940976.1, forward strand.
ATAGATCAGGTTCATAGGATCACTAATCTGATTGAATGTTCATTAGAGGAAAAGAAAATATGCTCCGCAGTTTTCCTAGATGTCTCGCAAGCGTTTGACAAGGTATGGCATCAAGGACTGCTTGCCAAACTACAAAGGGATCTCCCGACTCAATTCTTCCAAATCCTGGAGTCCTACCTCTCAGACAGGCTATTCAGAGTTAAACATGAGGACGAGTATTCTCAGTTGAGGAAAATAAACGCAGGTGTACCGCAAGGCAGCGTCCTTGGCCCCGTACTATATTTACTATACACACGAGATCTACCTCAAACCGTGGATACGCTCACAGCAACCTTCGCTGACGATACTGCTATTCTTGCAGTTGGAAACTCTGCTGAAGAAGCCACAAGGAAAGTGCAAACCGCTGTCAACAATGTATTCAGTTGGTCAAAGCGATGGAGAATAAAGTTAAATGAAACAAAATCTACACACATAAACTTCACAAATAGGGAGATAGAAGTAATCCCGATATATATCAATTCACAAACTGTTCCCTACGCTGATGAAGCAAAATATCTTGGCATGACACTCGATTGCAAGCTGAGATGGAAAGCTCATGTGAAGAAAAAGAAGGAGGAACTCAACTTAAGATTCAGAAAAATGTACTGGTTGTTAGGTAGGTACTCGAAGGTATCAACCCACAACAAACTTCTACTATACCAGCAAGTTATAAAACCCGTCTGGACTTATGGATGCCAATTATGGGGCTGCACAAAACAGAGTAATATGAAACCCATACAAACGTTTCAAAACAAAGTCCTCAGGAGCATAGTTGATGCACCCTGGTACATACGAACGGCAGATCTCCATCGCGACCTTAAGATGGAGACTGTCAGTGAAACTATTAAAAAACATGCCATGGAGCACGAACGCCGGCTTCACAACCATCAAAACGTTGAAGTACTGAACCTTCTGGACAACAGCGGGGACGTACGAAGACTGAAGAGGACCAAACCAATGGACCTCGTCACGATTCACTAAGTGTAGTGTGAGGTGTAGTGGATGTAGGTAGTGATCTATAAACCACAAAACGCTCAAAGATATTAAAGAAAAGTTGCTAGATGTTATATATATATACAGTTGTAACATAAATAAATAAATTATAAAAAAAAAAAAAAAAAAAACGGAAAAACTAACTGGATTTTTTTGTAGCTATGCGTATTCCCTAGCAATAATATGTGGCCCGGATTTATACCGTTTCACTCATGATCACGTTGACGAGGTTTTTTTTATGGAAACTTCAGGGCCTTACTGTGAACGAATGACTGGACGTACAATGCTTCAGGTGGTCTCAAAATATCAAAAAATAAATGAATAAAATAATATTAATAATAACAAGTTCAGAGCAATTTAAAAAGAGTAAAAAAATTCGACGTAACGACGCCCTGGCAATTTTAACCCCTATTTTTCACCCGAAGAGAAATTCTTTATAAAACCTCAACTTTTTCTATCCTCCCCGACTTTTTAAATTTTGTTAAAATTTAATTTTTTTAAATTTTTCATAAAACTTAATACATTTTCCAGTCCTCCCCCACTTTTTTTACATCACCAAAATCTTTGTAAATAGCCTCATATTCCTCAGCACCTGCAAAAACCGACATTTTTTTCAAGCTTTCGACTCTGCCAAAGGCCCTGTCGGCTAAGGGTCGATGAAGGATGATGTATGGATGCTATATCAACAACAAACAAGTTGGTGGTGGTTGGTAGTGCAGTAGACATGGATGGAGAACGTTTCAGAAATCACAGAGGTGAGAAGAAGATAAGCGGGCGCACAAGAACGTGAGTTGAAGCCACCTAGCGGAGCTTCTCCTCCCGCTATTAGGCTGAACCCTGGGGCTCCAGCGTGACAACGAGCGACCCTAAGCGGAAATTTGGGGCACTAGAAAGTATGGAAAGACGTCTGTATAGAAACTGCAATGCTACCTGTTGGTGAACTGGAGAACTAAATTCTAGAAACAGTCACAACAACAAACAAATGGACATGTTAATTCTGAAAAAAAAATCATTGAATGGATCCCCAAGTGTGTGGGACATGTTCATTTTTGCTGAAAATTTATGTGGAAAAAGTGAGATTTCCTATTGATGGGCATGTTAAGTTTTGCTGAATAACCCATATTTTGACTGAGTTTTTAGGTAGGAGATAATCACATTTGGTAAAAAACCACAGTCATGCAGCATGGCTATAAGAGCGAATTTTCGAAGTTTTCGGCATCTTCCTCCTCCGCCTAAAATTTTCTGAAAATTAATTTTCGGCCAATGTTTTCCCAACTTGATACCAAACAAAATTAAAACAGGAGTAGTTTTACGCAAAGTAAAATTTGGGGTGGAAGGAGGGGGAGGGGGAAATCAAAAATGTTTTGAATACCAGAAGAGTAGGTATTGGGTATGTAACAAATTTTTTGTTCCATTTTTTGCCGAGTAACACCTCGGTTTGTAGATTTTCCAACGCTGAACACGATGGTGAAGTCAGAATTGCGATATCCCATTCCGTTATCAGATTAGAGCAGACGAACCAGGAAGAACGTCTCAAGAAATAACCACGTTCCTTCATCTTCAAAGTGCTAAGAATGCAGTTTGAGAATGGAGTGAGATATCGCAATTCTGATTTCACCATCGTGTTCAGCGTACAAAAACCTTTAAAATGAGGTGTCACTTGTCAGACTTTTTCATTTTGGGAATTTATGGGTAATTTCCCCCCCCCTAAAACTCCCCAAAACTCCCCCTTAGGGTGACCCGATTCTGCCCATCTTCGAACTTAGCCTGTCGATTGCCAAGACAGATTTTTCGTGCAAATTTGAACTTTTTATCTCAATTCTTTCGAGAGTTATCGTCTGGAATGACACATACATATATAAATATATATATATATATATATATATATACAGGGTGTCCCATCTAAACGGGCCCATCGGGAAATTACAGCCTTAGGGTGCGAGCTATCGAAAAATTGAACTGGACCTTTTTTATAGTATTTTAACTCAGCTTCACGATGCGGAAGTCCGATTTCCATTTTTCCATGTTTTAGGGTCTCAAATCATTGATTGAAACTTACGGTTTCCTCTTGACCCCCCTTTTTAGCGAATTTTCGAAGAAAAGGAAGCTATTGTTCTCGGTCCAAAATTTTTAAAACTCGAATTTCCGAAAGATTTTTATATTTATTGCTTTTTTCGATTCTAGGTTGAATTTGGAACAGAAAATGCCTCGTTCAAATTTTTTTTGGGGGCTTCGTTTCTGAGTTATTCCACTTTTTGCGAAATACAGAAAATCGCCGATTCCTTTTAGACATTACCAACACTTTCTTACTATTTTCATCTTCAATTTTTGAGATGTTCACCACACTTTTGAAATCAGCATTAAACTATCTCTCATCAGACCCCAGCGTCCATAATCAACAATCACCATCAGGGGGATGACATTACAGTTCTCGCATCAAGTGGAGGGTAGTTAGGTAGTAAGTACACTATGAATTTTGACTAGGTAGACAACTTTAATTGCCACATTTTATTACAAAAATTATCTTCCCATCATTTTTCGAATAGCCCCCCTTGCTTTTGTAAGCACATTGCGAGACGATCTCCCACTGAAGAAGTTGCTCTTCGGATCACATCTGGTGGAATACGTAAGCAAGCTTGTACCAGATCACCTTTCAATACTTGCGGTGTAGTGGGTTGACGGGCGTAGATTTTATCTTTGAGATAACCCCAAAGGAAAAAATCTAATGGGGTGAGATCGGGAGATCTCGCAGGCCAATTGACCGGGCCTTGCCTGCCAATCCATCGATTGCTAAATTGGTTGTTCACTTCTCTCCGGGCAGCTAGAGAATAATGAGCGGGGCAACCGTCTTGCTGGTACCATATGTTGCATCTCAGATCGAGTGGTAAGTCTTCCAGCAGCTCAGGAAGCCTCTCCCGTATGAAATCAGCATACACTTGTCCATTTAATGTACCCTCGAAAAAGTGGGGACCGATAATGACATCACCAATAATACCACACCATACGTTCACGGACCACCGGTGTTCAATACTATTACTCATTTATTAGAAGAACGTATGAGCCGCCGTCTTCTGGACAGGTTCTTTAAATAATAAAGAGCATAGTGCAGACTGAACAAGTATCAAGTATCAACAAGTATCAAGAAGCTGTTGTTTTCTTGACCCTTGAATACAGTTTAAAAACTGTACCACGAGGAGACTTCCAGTCAGTTGGGTTGTGACAAATCGAAAATGCCGCTTACTCCCTCTGAGGTAGTGGACATTATTTTGATTTTGGGGAAGTGTAATGGAAATTTCCGTCAAGCTGCATCAGCCTACGCTCAGACTTACCCAGGAAGAAGGCACCCATCAAGAAAGGTAATTCCTAGAATTCTAGAAAATCTAAGACATGGCCGGTTCACTGCTAAAGGCAAGAGACGTCCTTCAGTCGCGACCAGGGCTGACGTCATGGGTGTTATTCGAGATAATCCTCATGCTTCGCTCAGGCGCCTAGCTCGTACAACTGGTATCCCGAAGTCAACGATACAGCGATATTTGAAGAGTTCGAAATTTCACCCTTTCCATGTAAGCCTTCATCAAGCACTGAGTGTTCAAGACAAAGCCCGTCGACGGATATTTTGTAGGTGGGGAGCTCGCCAACTCCGAAGTGATCCTCAGTTTTTCAGCCGAGTCCTTTTTTCCGACGAATCCACATTTTGTAGCGATGGTTCTTTGAACCGGCACAACAGCCACTACTGGTCTGATGTTAATCCACATTGGGTGAGAGAGGTCGATCATCAACACCGGTGGTCCGTGAACGTATGGTGTGGTATTATTGGTGATGTCATTATCGGTCCCCACTTTTTCGAGGGTACATTAAATGGACAAGTGTATGCTGATTTCATACGGGAGAGGCTTCCTGAGCTGCTGGAAGACTTACCACTCGATCTGAGATGCAACATATGGTACCAGCAAGACGGTTGCCCCGCTCATTATTCTCTAGCTGCCCGGAGAGAAGTGAACAACCAATTTAGCAATCGATGGATTGGCAGGCAAGGCCCGGTCAATTGGCCTGCGAGATCTCCCGATCTCACCCCATTAGATTTTTTCCTTTGGGGTTATCTCAAAGATAAAATCTACGCCCGTCAACCCACTACACCGCAAGTATTGAAAGGTGATCTGGTACAAGCTTGCTTACGTATTCCACCAGATGTGATCCGAAGAGCAACTTCTTCAGTGGGAGATCGTCTCGCAATGTGCTTACAAAAGCAAGGGGGGCTATTCGAAAAATGATGGGAAGATAATTTTTGTAATAAAATGTGGCAATTAAAGTTGTCTACCTAGTCAAAATTCATAGTGTACTTACTACCTAACTACCCTCCACTTGATGCGAGAACTGTAATGTCATCCCCCTGATGGTGATTGTTGATTACGGACGCTGGGGTCTGATGAGAGTTAGTTTAATGCTGATTTCAAAAGTGTGGTGAACATCTCAAAAATTGAAGATGAAAATAGTAAGAAAGTGTTGGTAATGTCTAAAAGGAATCGGCGATTTTCTGTATTTCGCAAAAAGTGGAATAACTCAGAAACGAAGCCCCCAAAAAAAATTTGAACGAGGCATTTTCTGTTCCAAATTCAACCTAGAATCGAAAAAAGCAATAAAAAAGGGGGGTCAAGAGGAAACCGTAAGTTTCAATCAATGATTTGAGACCCTAAAACATGGAAAAATGGAAATCGGACTTCCGCATCGTGAAGCTGAGTTAAAATACTATAAAAAAGGTCCAGTTCAATTTTTCGATAGCTCGCACCGTAAGGCTGTAATTTCCCGATGGGCCCGTTTAGATGCGACACCCTGTATATATATATATATATATATATATATATATATATATATATATATATATATATATATATATACACTCGGCGCTCCGCGCCTCGCCAGGGGGCAAGCCCCCTGGACCCCCAATCTCTTATCTTCTATACTTTGTATAGAACGAGGAATTTGCAACGCAATTCGAGTCCGAAATGACTCCCCGAAGATTCGGGGCCTGGGCAATGTCAAGTTAAAGTCCTAAGGAGGCTAAATACCTCCTTAGGACTTTAATGTAATGAATGTAATGCAATGAATAGCATAGAAATTAGCTTCCCTAGCCACGGTATCGCGGGACAAAAAAGTGTGACATGTGACAAAAAAACTAGTTGGGGGTCGGGCTAAGAATTGCGTTGCAATTAATATAATTTTTGGTGTCTTTCGGCAGGGAATTCAGGATGGTCTGAAACGAATCTCTATATATAAAAAACCACAGTCATGCAGCATGGCTATAAGAGCGAATTTTCGAAGTTTTCGGCATCTTCCTCCTCCGCTTAAAATTTTCTGAAAATTAATTTTCGGCCAATGTTTTCCCAACTTGATACCATACAAAATTAAAACAGGAGTAGTTTTACGCAAAGTAAAATTTGGGGTGGAAGGAGGGGGAGGGGGAAATCAAAAATGTTTTGAATACCAGAAGAGTAGGTATTGGATACGTAACAAATTTTTTGTTCCATTTTTTGCCGAGTAACACCTCGGTTTGTAGATTTTCCAACGCTGAACACGATGGTGAAGTCAGAATTGCGATATCCCATTCCGTTATCAGATTAGAGCAGACGAACCAGGAAGAACATCTCAAGAAATAACCACGTTCCTTCATCTTCAAAGTGCTCCAGTTTGAGAATGGAATGAGATATCGCAATTCTGATTTCACCATCGTGTTCAGCGTACAAAAACCTTTAAAATGAGGTGTCACTTGTCAGACTTTTTCATTTTGGGAATTTATGGGTAATTTTCCCCCCCTAAAACTTCCTAAAACTCCCCCTTAGAGTGACCCGATTCTGCCCATCTTCGAACTTAGCCTGTCGATTGCCAAGACAGATTTTTCGTGCAAATTTGAACTTTTTATCTCAATTCTTTCGAGAGTTATCGTCTGGAATGACACATACATATATGGGTCATTTTCCCAGAAAGGGACAATCGTTGTCCGGAGAGGATTCCGAATGCCCATTTATGATCTGGGCTTCAAAAAAAAATTCTCCATAAACTATCAACTTTGCTCTACAATGGGCCATCAATAAAATATGCAAGTATTCATTGTAAAATACACAAATTGAAGTTTAAACAGCAAAATGTCTACTAATCTGCCATGTCCGGACCCCTAGGTAGTCAACTTTGCTTGAACACTGTGAACCACTGATCAAAGCAGCGACCCAAATTTGTAGGGCTTCTATATTTCATATATCTAGATATGAAAAAAATGGGTTCGCAGATTTTTTCAGAAGCAAACAAAGCGAGCAGGAGGATAAAATGTGCTTGTCCGGAGGTTTCTGTCTTTCATCTGCCTTTCTTGTGTTTTCGTTTTTTGGCGGCTTATTCTTGTTTCCCGCGGTTTCACTACAACTGTGCGATGTGAGGTTACATGTAACGTTATTGAAGAAAACAGCAGGAATCGTCTTTATCCTATCTGGGAGCGTGTGGAGGTGGTTTCAGTTTCAGAAACCTGGTGTCACAGTCAGCATCTGTCCTTCATCTGCCCACTATAAAACGGTAAGAAATCGAAATTATTTTTTCTTTCTCGTCTCTAGTTCTAGATTTTACCGAGCTGGTTCCAACGATATCGTTAAATTCGAGAAGAACAGCACCAGAACGCGAGAAAAGCCGAAAAACCTATGTGCCATCCAGGAGCTTGTGTCTTTGATCTGCCAGCAATGGTGGCAGATAAAAGACTACTTTCATGTTGTTAATGATTTAATTTGGATTTTCCATTGCAATTTAAACAAGTTCAAATTTTTTGACCTCAGAACTGTACTCAGCAACCTTAAAAATCCCCTGGTATCAAGTTTTGGATCGAGAAACCGATAAGTTTAGCTGAAACACGCTTTGGAAGATCGACTTCACGAATTTCGTAGCTTCCTGTGGGAGAGCGAGGGAGATTTTATGTCACCATATTATATTGCTATTGTTATTGTTTTCCTGAAAATATTTATGAATTTATTAGCCAAATTAAAGAACCGAAATCCTCCTAGGATTAAATATACAAAGTATGCATGAAAACGAGACTTGGTTATTTTCAGAGTTTGTCTCGACTGGTATAAGGGAAAGTCCCAGTTGTTCAAGGAGCTGCTATAACAGAAGTGTCAAAATCCATCCCCCTTGGCATTAAACCGTTTCCTGGAAGTTTAAAGACACATCAGGATTTGTGGAAGAAGGGTAATGTTGCATTGAGCATGAACCTGCTGAGCTGCTTTTCTTGTCCATTCGGCTGTGAGATAAGTTGGGTTCTCACATAACTCTGCCAAAACATAAAAGAATGAGGTGCTCCAAAAAACAGAAAAAAAAACAATAAAGAAATCCAAATTCCAAAGCCGGAGTTCCAAAAAGGTGAGGACGTCATTTCCTCTGCCCCTGGATACCAATCTGCAAACCTTGGCACTAGCTGTTGATGATTCAAGACATTTGCCAATGGAGTTGGAAAAAAGAGATGCCAACCCTCTTCAAGTGACCCAGGATTTCCAGTTCTTCAGGGCGTCGACTTTTTGGATGGAAGTGGTGATTCGCACAAGTCATCCCCTCAGTCCAATTACATCAACAGTCAAAACTTTCAGCTAACTTCTGACAATGATGGTCCACAACACAATCCTCAAATGTGACAGCAGACTCTGTTTCGAGTGTGGGGCATCCATTTCCTCAAAAAAAATAGGCCGTTTCTGTGATATTTGCCAGGAAATTGCATACCACGAAACGTGCCTTGAAGGATCTTCTGAGGTAGATGTCTTCTTGAAGCTTCAAATATTTTGTTGTAAAAAATGTGACTCAATGGCCACCTCACTTTTAATTGGGCCATTTATGAATACTTTTCCCGTCGAGCAACTAGTTCTCAATGATAATGTTCTATGAATGTGTTCTCTATAGAAATTGCTTCACTCATTTGGATTAATGGTAATGTGCAAACCGTTAACTTTTCAAGTCAAGTTCCTTTGTAGAGCTGTTTCTTTTAGGCCACAAATGGCTTGGAGAAATTTCCTTGTCTGTTTATTGTTACTGTTGAATCTCAATTCGTAAGATACAAAGTCATTGCTATGTTAGGCAAGATTTATTTCGTTTATTTTGTGCTCCACACTATAGCATTTGTGTGGTAGCTGCAAATTTTGTGGTTTGTAGCGTGTTTTTGTTTTATTTATGATTGGGTGGTTTGTCCTTCTTTTTTTAATATATATATTGAGGTCCTGAAACAAGACTAGTCGATTGTATAGATATTAATAGTGGTGCCAAAAAACAAGTAACTCAATAATTTTGCTCTCAACTAAGTCAATAATTATGCTCAAATTTGGAGACTTGTAGTGAGGGAAAGGAATCTTGTGATGAAACGTTCCACCTGATTAGATATGGATATATATTATTGCTTCCTTTGATTAAGCAACAAATTTACTTGTGACTACAAGACCGTAAATGTTTTATTGGATTGTTTTGTAATTCAAATTTTATTGAAAATTAAATCGATTTGCTCACTAAAACTCCATTTTGTTGTTTTATTTTACTTTTACTCATTTTTAGAATATTTGAATTCAGCATTTTAAACAAAATTATGCACTATTAATGTTTGCACCGAATTTTGACGGGCAAAGTTTGGATGAAACATGATCACGTCTTTAATCTGCCAGTGCATGTCTTTAATCTGCCTATGAATTTCTTCGATTTGGGCATGGGAGTCTCTCATCTGCCATGGGTGTCTTTCATCTGCCGATAGGTTTTCTTCTTTAATTTTTAATTGATTTATTAATCGCCCCACTGTGTGTTCTTCCGTTGAAATTCAATCAGTATGGTGTGAGGTTAATCCCTGATTTTTGGCAGAACTTAACTCCAACTTTGTTTTCTGAAATCTTAGGGTACACGGATTGGCCCTTTCTGGGAAAATGACCCATATAAATATATATATAAATATATAAATATATAAATATATAAATATATAAATATATATATAAATATATATATATATATATACATATCATTTTTGGTGTCTTTCGGCAGGGAATTCAGGATGGTCTGAAACGGATTTTGGTATAAAAATCTTTCGGAAATTCGAGTTTTAAAAATTTTGGACCGAGAACAATAGCTTCCTTTTCTTCGAAAATTCGCTAAAATGAATGTCTGTTGTATGTATGTTCCCTATAGACTCCTAAACTACTCGACCGATCGGGATGAAACTTTGGGAATATGTTTTGGGAACACCGGGGATGGTTTCTGACTAGGTTGCATTCTCGGTGGAGACTTCCTTCAACGGTTTTCAGGCTATTCCTAGCAACCCCGATGTTGAAAAGTTGTTGTCGAGAATGTCGTTGTCAAGAAAAATGGGAAAAGCAGTTTCGTCGAGTTTTTCATATCGGGTCGTGAGTGGTGTCCTCGGCTAGGGCAAATTCCCCTCTTTCCGAAAAGTGGCGAACGATTTTTCTAGGACCACAACTTGCCGAGTTATTTACATATTTACAATGTTCGCAGCAACTCGCCGAGTTATTTATTGGTACCTATCAACACGGCGTCAAATCTTTTTTCAAAGTTGTTTTCACAAGGAAAGTTCACTCCATTTTAGGACAACACGATTTAAATCAGATGTTCTACTGTGTATTTTTTCCTTCTTCGTGGTTGTGAACTACTTACCTACTTTTCATCTTGGATAAATTCATTCTTCGTGTTTGTAGTATTCCTTCTATTATTGATATTTCTACTTGCCGCTCCTAACGTTCATATTTTCTGCTTCAGTGTTCATATTTTCTGCTTCAGTGTTCATATTTTCTGCTTCAATTTTCATATTTTCCTATTTTTGATTTTTCTTTTTCTTCATTTACCAGCTTCGTCGTCAATCATGCCTCCCAAAAAAACAGCGATTGGTAGATCTACATCCAAAATACTTGACTATTGGCAGGTACATGTTCGTAGATGGGCAGAATCGGGTCACTCTAAGGGGGAGTTTTGGGGAGTTTTAGGGGGGAAAATTACCCATAAATTCCCAAAATGAAACAGTCTGACAAGTGACACCTCATTTTAAAGGTTTTTGTACGCTGAACACGATGGTGAAATCAGAATTGCGATATCTCATTCCGTTCTCAAACTGGAGCACTTTGAAGATGAAGGAACGTGGTTATTTTACATGAAATCAGTTATTTCTTCGAAAATTCGCTCTTATAGCCATGCTGCATGACTGTGGTTTTTAAACTTGCATCAACACAACCCACCACGAGTACACAGTCGGTAATGGTGCGGGGGAGGGGGAACTTTACGTCCAGTTATTTATGCACCCCGACCGGGGCAACGCCCGGGTAATCCGCTAGTTTTGGTATAAAAATCTTTCGGAAATTCGAGTTTTAAAAATTTTGGACCGAGAACAATAGCTTCTTCGAAAATTCGCTAAAAGGAGCTTGGAATGATATGTAGTTCTGGAGAATGAACCAGAATCCGTCACAAAAAGCAATATGGTCAAAAGTGGACATGTTCAGTTTTGGTAGAGAGCTCCTCATATTGCTTCCGAGTCTGCGAAGCAGCGGAAGCCTTGTGTTCACTTTCGTGAGCCAAAAAATTTTTGTCTTCAGAAATCAAAATTTCCACTTGCATTTTGCGTTTCAAAGCCTACTGAACAAATTTGGTTCCGTGTCTGTCGGTCTGTGGGTCTGAGTCTGTGAGTCTGTCTGTCCGCATTTCCTTGTTACAGCCATAACTTCCACGATTTTGAATTGATTCAGCTCAAATTTTGAGGGATGGTGCGGATAAGGCCCCTTGAGGTCCCATACAAATTTCAACATGATTGATCCAGCGGTACGCCCTGCGCATGCGCTAACGTTAAATACAACAAACACGCATAACTTTCACAATTTTGATTCAATTTCGCTCAAATTTTCAAGGGTTGTTTGGACAAGGCCTAGTGAGTTCCAGTATGAATTTCAGCATTATCGGACCCTCGGTGCGCTCTGCGCATGCGCTGGCGTGAAATAGATTCAATTTCCTTGTTACAGCCGTAGTAACCAAAGATTTCACCCAATTTCAATGTAATTCTCAGGGATTAAGCGGGTAGGGCCCATTGAGGTCCCATATAAATTTCAACATGATAGAGCCAGCGGTTCGCCCTGCGCATGCGCTAACGTGAAATTCTTCAAATACGCATAACTTTCGCAATTATGTATAATGGACGAATTGTATTATGGACGTAATGTCATGTAATATGTATATTTCATGTAATGTTATGTAATGTTATGTTATGTAATGTAATGTAATATGTATATTTCACGTTATGTAATGTTATGTAATGTAATGTAATCTTAACATTTTGCTTCCGAGTCTGTTCTATTTTGCTTCCGAGTCTGCGAAGCAGCGGAAGCCTTGTGTTCACTTTCGTGAACCAAAAAATTTTTGTCTTCAGAAATCAAAATTTCCACTTGCATTTTGCGTTTCAAACCCTACTGAACAAATTTGGTTCTGTGTCTGTCGGTCTGTGGGTCTGTGAGTCTGTCTGTCCGCATTTCCTTGTTACAGCCATAACTTCCACGATTTTGAATTGATTCAGCTCAAATTTTGAGGGATGGTGCGGATAAGGCCCCTTGAGGTCCCATACAAATTTCAACATGATTGATCCAGCGGTACACCCTGCGCATGCGCTGGCGTGAAATAGATTCAATTTCCTTGTTACAGCCGTAGTAACCAGAGATTTCACCCAATTTCAATGTAATTCTCAGGGATTAAGCGGGTAGGGCCCATTGAGGTCCCATATAAATTTCAACATGATAGAGCCAGCGGTTCGCCCTGCGCATGCGCTAACGTGAAATTCTTCAAACACGCATAACTTTCGCAATTATGTATAATGGACGTAATGTATTATGGACGTAATGTTATGTAATATGTATATTTCATGTAATGTAATGTAATGTAATGTAATGTAATGTAATGCAATGTTATGTTATTTTGCTTCCGAGTCTGTTCTATTTTATAATGGGTCACTCTGATTGTGACGAGGAAACTCCTGTGCCATCACCTTGGCAGTGTATTTATAATGGGTCACTCTGATTGTGACGAGGAAGCTCCTGTGCCATCACCTTGGCAGTGTATTTATTCTACCATGACTCCGAGCTACGTCCAGCCATTCGTTCACAGTGAGGCTCTGAACTCTGCACCGAAAAGCTTCAGAATGCAACGGTCTCCCCAGCCCAGATATCGCTGCTAGGGAACACTTAACTATAATTACGGATGGCAGCATGAAATCGTGTTGGCTGTTCCGTATAATTTCATATGAAGAATGATGTTATTTCGGATTTTGCTGATAGGTAGTTTTGTAAAACGAACGAACTTTATGCTTCATGAATACAACAAATAATTATTGTTTGAATTATTGAATCCCACGCACTTTTATGAAACTTAAATTTCCCGGGCCGGCTCCAGTACTCGATTTAGAGCTTTCGGGGGGGGGGGGGGGGGGGGGTTAATGAGGATTTTGACCACAGAAACAGTGACCTACGCAGAAGGGGCATATCTATACAGGTAAACAATAAAACGTTGTGCAATGATTTGCAGCTTTTTAGCGAATTTTCGAAGAAAAGGAAGCTATTGTTCTCGGTCCAAAATTTTTAAAACTCGAATTTCCGAAAGATTTTTATACCAAAATCCGTTTCAGACCATCCTGAATTCACTGCCGAAAGACACACAAAATTATATGTATATGTATATATATATATATATATATATATATATATATATATATATATATATATATATATATATATATATATATATATATGTATGTGTCATACCAGACGATAACTCTCGAAAGAATTGAGATAAAAAGTTCAAATTTGCACGAAAAATCTGTCTTGGCAATTGACAGGCTAAGTTCGAAGATGGGCAGAATTGGGTCACTCTAAGGGGGAGTTTTGGGGAATTTTAGGGGGGGAAATTACCCATAAATTCCCAAAATGGAAAAGTCTGACAAGTGACACCTCATTTTAAAGGTTTTTGTACGCTGAACACGATGGTGAAATCAGAATTGCGATATCTCATTCCATTCTCAAACTGGAGCACTTTGAAGATGAAGGAACGTGGTTATTTCTTGAGATGTTCTTCCTGGTTCGTCTGCTCTAATCTGATAACGGAATGGGATATCGCAATTCTGACTTCACCATCGTGTTCAGCGTTGGAAAATCTACAAACCGAGGTGTTACTCGGCAAAAAATGGAACAAAAAATTTGTTACGTATCCAATACCTACTCTTCTGGTATTCAAAACATTTTTGATTTCCCCCTCCCCCTCCTTCCACCCCAAATTTTACTTTGCGTAAAACTACTCCTGTTTTAATTTTGTATGGTATCAAGTTGGGAAAACATTGGCCGAAAATTAATTTTCAGAAAATGTTAGGCGGAGGAGGAAGATGCCGAAAACTTCGAAAATTCGCTCTTATAGCCATGCTGCATGACTGTGGTTTTTTAAAGATTATGTTGAGCTAATATCAGAACTAACTATGCATCATGAATAACAACAAATAACATTAATTACAGAATTCTTGAATCCATTGCATATATCTGAAACTGTAATAGCCCGGCTGGCTTCAGTACTTGATTTAGGGCTTTCCTGGAGGAAGGACGAGGATAGGTTATCGACCACAGAAAACATTGATCTACGCAGAAGGGCTATACAAGTAAATGATAAACAGCAGAATAATAACTAGCAGCGTTTTCTGCAAGTATTGGTACCGATACATATATATAGATACCCGTACTTCTGATTCGATATTTCCAAAGTTTCGACACTTTTGATTCGACTATATCGGGTATCGATACTTCCACGCTCATTCATATAATACATAATACACCTACATGGAATACACAATACAAGTTTGAAGATTCAGCGTGTCCTAATCTTCACCGCAAAACCCATCTTGATCGTTCATCAGAATCATTGTCAATTTTATACAACATTTACGAATGTTTTACCAGGTCCCTCGGAAAGGTTCGTACAATATTTTTAGCAGTGTGGAACCAAAATGTAAGCTCCTAATCGAATCAAATTAGTGTCCTGCCTGTCGACTCGTTATGTGATAGGTGGGGGGCAATCAATCAGCGATACAACCCACTCAACCCGTTTAAACTGTACGGTCTGAATCGCAACTCTCTCACCACTAAGCCCTCTCAGTAATATCTACGTGGATGATGCGGTATCAAATCGTTAGAGCTCTTGAAAAAGTGTGGAATCCGCTGCAAACAAATTTCAGCATCGAGATTTGAAATCACATTATTCAACAGTAAATGAATTACCTAATAATTGTTAGCGCTGAATAATATTATGTAGTATGAATGAAATATGGATGATGAATAATATTGGGCAGCTTATAGGTGTTTGATATTTAAGAGCGCTTTCTAATCAATATGAATAAGATAGCGATTTTACCTGTAAAATGATTAACAACGCAAAATTCTGTGTAGGTATTCTGTTCGTTTAATGATTGATGAAAAAACTAAAATGACTTTGTTTGAGAACTCAATAGTCTATCGACTGTGAAGTTTGCTCCATAAATATTTGAACTCCTAGTCGTTTGGTTGTCAGGTTAGTAACATATGATCGTTTTGAAATGTATCACTTGGGGTCTTACGTCTTAGCGCATGTATCTGTGTTCATGTTTTGTCCAATAAAGCCTTACGTCGTGCTTTACAAAAGGTAATACTATAATATTTTATTGGGTAAAACTCATTCTAACTTTTGCCTTCTCAAATTGGTCCCCGACGGGGACTCCCCGTATCTTTAAGAAGCTAGAGAAATTCAATGGATCCCGGATTCTCCAAACAAAGTCAAGGAAAGGAAGCGTTTCTATCGAAGTATCAAGTTTTATCGAGGAGTAGGAGGAATAGCAAAGGCTGGAGGTAAGGGTAAATCCATACTTTCGAAAGCAGTTGTTCCAGGAACAGTACTAGTTAATGATCGATCAGCCAGCATCTTGGTGGATAGGTACACAGCTTCACAGACAGTTCGTAGATTATGCCTCTGTCACTCACAATAACTTCCGAACGTTTCTAGAAACCAGGCGTGTTAGGATGGTTTCTACCTGTTATTATGCAACGCATTATTATGCCCTCGTTTTATACATCAAAGCTGACAGATGCTTTGGAAGCTGACAGAGATTCTTTCCAAGTTATGTAATTCGCCACATATTTGCGCTTACATAAATTCAATATATAGAGTCATCCAGTCATCTGTACATCAGTAAACAGGCTGTCATATTTTATTCAGAGAGCTAGAGGTGCGATCTTCCAGCAGGCAAGGAGTATGGATCTATATTCATCTCCTTTTCCACCCTTGGCAAAAACTTCTTCCTAAGGTGATAAAAGACGTCAAGATACGATAGAAGAAGGCAGGCAGTAGAGAGGGTGAGGGATGACAGACCATAACACGTCTCAGCCGTAGGTACATCCCAAGTGACTTAACCCCCTCGATTAATCTTTGAAGCAAACCATTTCTTCCCGTCCGCCTTTAGGTCTCGTATTTTAGAATCCAAGCCTTTAGGAAGGACGGCCTTTGAGCTGTACACGGTAGAATACTTATCTTAACCACATGTGGGGAAAAACCAAGATGTGGGCTCAACCACAGGATAACAAATGCGGAAGGAATGTATGAGGAGAGAGTTAAATAGGTAAGTTAACAGCGTATCTCAGAATTTTCGCGAGAGGTTTGAATGCGGAGAGAGTTAAACAGATAAGTTAAGAGCTATATCTCAGCATTTTTGAACTCATTCGCACAGCATTCACGTGCAGCACAGAAGGCTTGGTAGTTCGTACTAAAGCAGAACTCGCATAGGTGGGAACAGTACAACTACCAATAGGAAAACCTCGAATGTGAGAAACACTAGGACTCATAAATGTGTAGGATATTGAATCTCGTCAAATAAAAAAAAAAAAACAGAAAACAGAAATTTCAACTTTAATTTAATTTAAAATTTTCAGATACCCCGTTAAAAAATGCAGGAGGTGTACCAAGTGCGGGAGTGGAGTGGTAATCAAAAAAATCCTCTGGATCGGGGCTGGAAGTTTTCCAACCAACACCTCACACCACACGTTAGATTTTTCATGGGGTTAACTCCCGAACAAGATACAGGATATTCCCTTTGTAAAATAGACAGTTTTGGTTTATTATCTTCAATAATGAACCTTTTTGTACTTCCTGTCATATTTACACGTTCAACTGCGGAAAAGGCGATACGGGAAGGGACCAATGAGCTTGAAGCATTCTCTTCCCGTAACGTGTAGTTCTCCGCGTACACGGGACTATACTAGAAGGATGGCCTGACAAGAAGTCTCAGCTTCCAGAGATACTACAAAAGCACTGGTCATACCGGGACGAGTTAGCCGTTCACGAAAACCTTATATTCATAGGTAACAGATTGCACATTCCAAAACCAATCCGCCCAATAGTACTCGAGTATATACATTTAGGACACCGTGGAATCCAAGCGTCACTTACAAGTTGGTTGTGAACATGCATTTTGGCCAAACTTGTCCAAGGACATAATTTGTAACAAAATGCAACGCCTGTAACAAATTTCGAAAGGACAACCACGAAGAAGAGCTAATGGGACAACCAGTGGCTACCAGACCCTGGATGGAGGTTGAGTCCGACCTGTACCACGTATCTGGGAGAGACTACTTAATCATAATAGCGGATTCATTCTCGGGTTTTTATGACTTCGCAGAACTGAAAAATACTGTCGTGAGTCCCTCCCGGAACTACTCCTAGCAGATTTAAGTTCTCACAAATATTTCATAAGCCAACTTTAGTTCTTACCAAATAAACCATACGAGTGGGGAACAAGCCGCAGGAGTCAGAGCACAACCTGGGTCCCCACCATCCCCTACCAAATAGGGGATGGAGGGAGACGACTCCCAGTAACGTAAATACTCGCCTCCTTCGACTTTTCACTCATTCGACGCTTCCTCTAGCCGCTGCTGGCTACTCTCTCTCTTCCTACCCTGCTCTCTCTCCTTAAACCTAAAAGATCCTAGATGACGGTGGTGGTCAGCCCATAACCGCCTAGGCAAATTCTCCCAAAAAGATTCCAGATGACGGTGGTGATTCGCTCATAACCGCCTGGACACAAACCCAAAAGATCCTAGATGCCGGTGGTGATTCGCTCATAACTGCCTAGGCAGAACCTCATCCAAAAAGATCTCAGATGTCGGTGGTCACTCGCTCATTCCTCACACCACCGTGATGAATATAAGCCAATTTTAAATTCATCACAAATACCAACACTGCTTCTGTGATTTACGAGCTAAAAAAATGGTTCTCACTGCATGGTATTCCGGATAATACACTCCTTACTGACGGGGCTACACAGTATACCTCACGTGAATTTCAGCAGTTTGAGAAAAACAGGCAATTCAACCAAGGGACCTCCAGCCCTCACTTTCCTCGCTCCAACGGTCTAGCTGAGAGGTACGTTCAAGAAGCTAAGCTCCTCCTCAGAAAGAGTAGGGGAAAAGTCAGATGTACGCCTAGCCCTTCTACATAGACGAAACGTTCCAAAGGTTCTTTAGGACCACCAGTTAAACGGTTGATGAGCCGCAGAACGAGAACTCTTCTACCGATCACTTCTTCTCTACTCAGGCCCAGTACATTAGAGAATATATCCAGTGAACTTCAAGCCATTAGGGAGAGGAACAAACAATATGCGGATCAGCGAAAGAAGGCGGCCCTCGATTTCGAAGAAGGAAAACGAGTACTCTACAGAGTAGAACCAAGGAACTGACAACCCGCGAGAATAGTCAGCAGAGGACCATAGCCTAGATAGTTCATTACAGAAGACCATAGAGGCAGGCATTACAGAAGAAATACATCGTACTTGAGGAAAGTACCACAAGATACTCCCTCTTGTGGTACTCAAATTTGCTTTGAGATTTGCATCAAACTTGAGGCAATCAACAGAACCATTAAACCACCAAAACGACTGAATTTATGATGCACTGTTGCCACAAGAAGGGAGGTACACGAGGTACCTACAGCTTCGCCTCGACTGTCATTTAAATACCTTCTTTAATAGTTAGAGGTTGCCAAGTTACCAGAATAAGCTTTCATTCATTCGACATTCTTCTATTCTCCGATTCTGTCATTCGAGTCACACTTCACTTGTAATATTCATTTTCAAGAATAATTACATGTTTCAACTACTTCATTTTGTAGTGCTATTATTTATATTAGAGTCGTATCAATAACATATTTATATGGCAATGCTGCGAATGTTCTATCAGCAAATACAAAGCAGCAACCATTCAATTCTGTACAGTACATAAACCAATTACGTATTATGTTAACACTCTTATAAATCTAAAGTTCATCAATTCATGATAGAAAATGGGAGAGTGTATTTTATGGTATTCGGCAAACTAACATTGTGAGCGAATATCTGAATTTTTTATTAGTGGAGACGATGGTAATAATGTTGCAGACCTAGCTATTTCGCTACGCAAGGGTAACCTCTTAAAGGGTAGGCCCACGTGTTTTGGCTGCTCTGCGAAGCTCTTTCTTTGATTTACCGCTCGCAACTTTTCCCTTCTGGAACTCCACCTTCTTCCGAGTACCTCTACGGTCTCGTGTCACCTTTGGCGCAACCGTAAACTCGGCTGTGTGGAAAACAACCCGGGAAGAGTAGCAAATGAAGGGAACCACGGTTTACGCAAATAGAATTTCGAGCTGAAAACTGACATGCTGAAACCGTTGACGAGATACAAGACGGGAAAAACTTGTTTTTGAGATATCCTCTTCCACGACGAGCTTACGCCAAACGCGCAATGTTGGCAAACACGACGATAACTTTTTAGGAACCAATCAGTCGCTTCCCTACCAGACTACCACAGTTGACTGAATCCTTATTATACGAGTATAACCGAGTCGACTTGGAACACTCCCGAAGATTCGCCCTTTGTATGGAAACAACGTGTGTATAAATTGCGCATACTGTTTAAGAAAGTTTGCAGCGTTCGCAAAGTTTAGTGTAAATAAGCCCACCATTTTAAACTACCTTTTTCCAACGGAGGTTTGAGCTTGGTAATGGCTGACACTACTGAACATTTTCTTTGCGAGCGTCAGCAAGAAATAATTCGACGGGGATCAGCTTTCTCATATCAAAAATCTCGGAGATTTCAAAGCCTGGACATGCCACGTCACCCACACTGCCTTTCCCTAAATCTTACCTCGCATGACCGAGAGGTCTCATGTCACTTCCCATCATACGACCAAAATATTCCAACTGACAACGTGGGTTCCCCACCTACCAACCTTGTCTTTCTGAACCATGGTGCAGCGCTTTAATGTCGTTCGATTTGACAATAATCATTTCGGATCTTAGACTGGATTCAAAACATCATTTTTATGATGTAGTGTTGACCTATTGACATCCAGGACGCTTTCTATGTTTGCTAACCAGCTGGGGTGGTAAGTTAGAACTCGCTCCGAACTTGCGATGACGGTATCAGATTTAGTCTGGCTAATGTAGTTGGAAAGTTGAGACTAACAGGGCGGCAACACTTGGGATCCGCACACAGTTTAGAGATCCTTTAAAGGATAGAGGCATAAATATTCAGTTTAAGTGGATTAGACGGGCGGAAGGCAGTAGCGAGTTAGCGAGGTAGGTAACCGGTAAGCTTCAATAATGGAAGGACACACAAGACTCGGCGCTCCTGTTGAGTACTGAACCCTTCCCCGAGTTTCCATTACAACCCTTCTTCCTTATATTACGTTACTACTCCACTCACACTCCGACGTCACCAGTTCTCCTGTTCAGCATCGATTATTCCATTAATATAAAACTTACTGGATCTCCATCCTGTGGTTCGAGCATCACCGCCTGACGCTTCTTGCATCATCTAAAGCTTCTTGGTTGAACTCCGGTAAGCTATCAGAGCTGCATAAAAAGTCTTCTTAATCCTTACCCTACGCTCCTGATATTCCAAAGGCCGACTGTAATTTTCAGGTAATTTGTTTACAGGACGAAGATCGTGTGATTTTCCGTGACACCTTATGAGGAGATCCTGTACAGAAGCACCTGGCCTAAAGCTTACGAAGTCCGAAAGGCATCCAGCTGGTAGTCTATAACTTCCTTCTAAATTATGTATATGCGGTCCTTGCTGATATAAATCCTTCAAGACCCCCTTCTATCGACTATGTAAGTCTGCGGCATTGGTTTATCCCATCTTCAAAATGAGGGACTTTATGGAGTCGGCCTCAGGCCCGGTTTTTACCTCGAATGTAATTCAGTGTAGTCGCATAAATCATCATTTTTTCTTCTTGATTTCATATTAGCCTCTCCACCTGTTGTGCTGGCTATGTTATAAATGTTTCTGAAACCACAACGGACAAATCACTCAAACGCAAAGAAGGGTAGAGCGATGGGGGGGGGGGGGGTAAACGTATTTTGTGATGCCCTGATCACGAATTTAAAGGATTAGCTCTTCGCAATTCATTCAGTTATGGGCGACTGGGTTGAGATTAAGTTTTGATCTGTGCGACAAATTTCGGAAAAGGCGGTATTGATGGAAGAGTGATGAAGGGGGGGAGAGAGAATAGAATTAATGGTGAAATTCCCCTATTTACATTTTGTTATATTTCGCTTCACTCATTAGTCATTAAAAGCGCTACAAATTATGAAACAACGATTTACTATTTACCTCTGTAGATGCCCCTTTTGTGTAGATCGCTGTTTTCTGTGGTCAATACCTACTCACGTGCTTCCCACAAGAGAGTCCTAAATCGAATACTGGAGCCACCCGTGCAATCACATTGATGCAGTGGAATCAAGAATTCCATAATTTATTATTTGTTGTTATTCATGAAACGTTTCGTTTTTTCAAATCAAGAAAGTACCTATCAACAGAATACAAAATAAGCATAATTCTTCAAGTGAAATAATATATCTGAACAACCAATTCGATTTCATTCAGCCTTGCGTGATTATAATCTAGGGAACCTAGCAATGATAAAAATATCATTGCTAGGCCGTATTTATACCGTTACATTTATGAACGCGTTGACGAAGCTTTTCGGTGCAAACGAACGGCTGGACGCACAATGCTCCGGTCTCAAAAAATTCTCAAGTTCGAGATCGATTTAAACGTAAAAAAACCATACCTTTCTATTAAAAGTTTTCGAGCCACGGCGTTCCGAAAATTTCAACCCCTATTTTTCACCACTTAGAGATGACTGACGGCCATCTTCGCGGACCAGCTAGGCCGCAAATGGGACTTAAAAACCAAATTTCATTATTTGGTTCACGGTAAATAAGGAAAGTGCAAAGTATATTATTTTCAATAATGAATCTTTGGAATCTAGCATGGAAAGGAAAAAAATACCCCCCCCCCCCCCCCCCCCCCAACAAAAACCTGACGGTTTCCTTTTCAAGGTATGTAGAATCTGATAATGAAGTAAACAAATTTCTGTCTGTCCGTCCGCCGTACTAAGCACTTTTCTTAGTTACCATGAACCAAATTAACGAAATTTGGTTTGTAGGTCCCACTTGGGGTATAATTGGTCCGCGAAGCTCGGCGTTACTGTCCGTCATCTCTAAGGGGGTGAAAAATAAGGGTTGACATTTTTAGAACGCCGCAGCTTGAGAATTTTCAACAGAAGGGCATGGTATTTTTTTTTGCTGTTTTCAAATTGCTCTGAAACCAAAAAATGTGTTGAGACCACCAGGAGTATTCTACGACCAGCCGTTCGTTCGTACCGAAAAGCTTCGTCAACATGATCGTGAACGAAACGGTATAAATACGGCCCAGATATCAATGCTAGGAACACCAGACTATAATCACGGATGGCTGGATGAAGTCGAGTTGGTTGTTCCGTGATATTATTTCATTTGAAGAATGATGGTTAATTGGGGTTTTGTTGATAAGCAGGTACTTTTGTAACTCACACGTTATGCTTCATGAATAACAACAAATAATAATTAACTAATGAATTATTGAATCCTCGAGCTACCCAGGAAAGCCCTAAATCCAGTGCTGGAGCTGGCCAGGGAATTACAGTTTCATCAAATAATGAATTATTGGATCCCGCGCATTTTGATGAAACTGAGATTCCCGGGCCGGCTCCAGTACTGGATTTAGGGCTTTCCTGAGTAGCTCGGGGATAGTTATTGACCATAGAAAACGGTGACCTACGCCAAAAGGGCATCTATACAGGTAAATAATAAACCGTTGTGTGATAATTTGCAGCTTTTTTTAATTCCATTTTCGGAATATGTACCTTGAAAAGAAACCATCATATTTGGGGGAGGGGGGTAAATGTTTTCGAAAATAATTAACCATGATCTTTTTTTTAAATTATTTCCACGCAGGTTGAAGACGGTGGGGATAAAATTTGTCTGCGATAAATACGTCGCAATTTTTGTCCATTGCGGTTATCCATATATTCATTTTGAATTCGACCAAGTCTTAGGTCTATTTGTGCAAAACTTACGGAAATGTCGATATCTACATCGTCCGGATGGAGGGGGGTATTTAAACACCATCATTAAGGAACTTATTAAATGATCTAGTGTCTGTTATTGGGAAGTATTTTTTTAAATTTTCCTGACTTTCTAGCAAGTGGGGACGAGTGAGGCGAACATATTCTTAGATACACGTGCTGCTACTTTCTCCGGATTTCGATGGTTCATCTATTAATCGGTTCAGTTTCAGTATAGCAATGCCCCATTCTAGAAAGTTGGGGAAACTAGTGCGAATAAAAGCAATACGAATACAATCAGTACCACGTCCACTGGGCGTCTTCTGCAGTATTTTACTCGATAATACATTTTGGTGACAAAACTCGTAACGCCTGTTCTAGTGAGACATTGTGGACCCAGTTCTGTTGGAGGTCGAAGATTACCACGATATGGAACACCATGAATTCGTGAAGGCAATTGGGCTACATAAGACGCAGTTCGTTAGGATGATGAAGAAGTCAGCGGGAGGGGGCACGAAATGAACACGAGGTGTAATGGAAAAGGTTGGAAAACGGGTAGGGGAGGCGTCTCCGGATCTCTGCTCATCAAATGTGATGTAGAGAACCGACAAAATCCTATTACCTTTGTCTGATAAGATTTAGCGGATGGCAAGAGGATGGGAAGGATGTAACTGGAAGTAAAAGGGTCTCCCCCTACCCCTCTCCAACGATGTAACGACTAACGGTCGTTGAAGCCCTTGGAATTTGGGGCAGATTCTCCCGCATCTTGACTAACTCAACTCCTTTACGATTAATCCGATCACTGGTTTGAGGAGACGCAGTTTGCTGAGTAGTTTGGCTGAAGAGGTCGGGGTTTATGAACAAGTTAGGGCGACTTCTAGAGGAGATGTAACTGAACTACACTCAAAATGAGGAGGATAAAAAAGACGAGTTTTTTGAAGATAATTATACTTCTACAAATCGCAAATATGGTCATGCATGACTGGAACACACCGATTTTGATGAGGTTTTGAGCAAAACCCCCGCCAGCTCAACGTTCCCGGCCAGCTACACGAAAATCCTATGATCTTCCTCTTTCTGTTACAAACCGACGCGATTGTCTTTTGCGATGAAATCTGCATAAACAATCCGGAACGAAGGACATTTCCAACTTTTCATGTCAAACGGCTTCAGAAGCGGTATTTTTTGACAGAAACCAAATCAGGTTAACTACCCTTATACAATTATAGTTTGAAATAGATCGGTCGAAGATCAATTCGATTTAGTATTTATGAATAATGAGAGATCGTTAAACCCGATAAAGCTTGAAAGAGGCCACAACGCTGAATGATGGGATGAAATTATATAGAAAGAGCCTTCAACGTCGGAGTAAAATTTTGCGAAATTACTTGACCGCGAATGGAAATAACTGCCATCTGACACCATAAAATCTACTCGCAACATTGATTTAATCACTGGGAAGCGAAAGTTCCGCAAACTCGAAGAGCTTCCGCCGTGCTTTCCGGAGCAACACCGTCGGGAAGAAATGTAAATTAACCCCAAGCGGATTAACTTGATCGCATTTGCCACAATGGAAATTTGTTGGAGTATTGACTTTCCAGATAGCTCGGCCGAATAGCTCTCAACATTGAATCAAGCCAGAAACCTGCCATTCCGTTGCT